>VSMD01006882.1:0-10100 GCA_008750895.1 Mirza zaza | reverse complement strand
ACACGTCAGGCCGGGCGCGGTGGCTCACGCCTGTCATCCCAGCACTCTGGGAGGCCGAGGCGGGAGGATCGCTCGAGGTCAGGAGTTCGAAACCAGCCTGAGCAAGAGCGAGACCCCGTCTCTACTATAAATACAAAGAAATTAATTGGCCAGCTAATATATATAGAAAAAATTAGCCGGGCATGGTGGCGCATGCCTGTAGTCCCAGCTACTCGGGAGGCTGAGGCAGGAGGATCGCTTGAGCCCAGGAGTTTGAGGTTGCTGTGAGCGAGGCTGACGCCACGGCACTCACTCTAGCCTGGGCAACCAAGCGAGACTCTGTCTCAAAAAAAAAAAAGTTAAAGAAGGCCAATGCTGAAACGAGTAATTATTAATACTTTTTAAATGTAGCAAGGGCAGGAAGAGGGCCAGGGAGCTACGCTTGGATACCGCAGGGGGTACTGGCCCAATGCGGGGAGGCTGAGGAGCCCTTCTAGTTGAGAACTTGGGCAGAGCCCAGGGCTGGGTCGGTTCTGCAGGCAGAGGGAAGTGCACGTGCAAAGGCCCTGGGCTGCAGGGAATAACGTAGGCTCGGGGAATGCAGGCAGAGCTCTGTGTGGCTGAAGCGGAAGGAGCGAGTGGCAGAGTCCCTGTAGTAGTAGCTGGAGGCCGGGCGCGGTGGCTCACGCCTGTCATCCCAGCACTCTGGGAGGCTGAGGCGGGCGGATCCCGCTTGAGGCCAGGAATTCCACACCAGCCTGGGCAACATGGCGAGACCCCATCGCTACCAAAAAAAATAAATAAATAACGGAATAATCAGCCGGGCGTGGCGGCGCGTGCCTCTAGTCGCAACTACTTGGGAGGCTGAGGCAGGAGGATCGCTTGAGCCCAGGAGTTGGAGGCTGCAGTGAGCTACATTGGCACCACTGCACTCCAGCCTGGGCCACAGGAGTGAGACCTTGTCTCAGAAAAAAACAAAAAGAAAAAGTGGTTGGAGGTGTTATCGTGGCTAGCTCACGCCTAGCTCGTGCCGGCGCCTTGCGGGGCTCCTCAAGGCAACGGGGTTGACCCCGGCCGGGGCTGGGGGCCGGGGTCCGGGATCGGGGGTTGGCTTTATCTGGGATCGGACTGCACGGCAGCTGGAGAGGAGGTGGGAGCACTTGTTGGGTGAGAGGCGGTGACAGCTTGGACCTTGGTGGTTGCCATGGAGACGCAGAGAAGCTCGTGGGCTGGAGATATGTTTTGCAGGCCTAAGGGGCAGGCCTCGCTCCAGGACAGGAGGCGAGGACAGGGAAGAATCAAGATGCAGCTCAGATGTCCGGAGCCATTGAGATAGGAGAGTCGCCCCTGTCATCCCAGCACTCTGGGAGGCCGAGGCGGGAGGATCGCTCGAGGTCAGGAGTTTGAGACCAGCCTGGGCAAGAGCGAGACCCCATCTCTACTAAAAATAGAAAGAAATTAATTGGCCAACTAAAAACATATAGAAAAAATTAGCCGGGCATGGTGGTGCATGCCTGTAGTCCCAGCCACTCAGGAGGCTGAGGCAGGAGGATCGCTTGAGCCCAGGAGTTGGAGGCTGCTGTGAGCGAGGCTGACGCCACGGCACTCACTCAGAGCGAGACTCTGTCTCAAAAAAAAAGCTTGCAGGACACAGGGTGGGCTGAGGGAGGAGGGGCCCATACCCAGCCTCACTGGGCTCCCTCTGACTCAACATCCTGCCCCCACGGGTCACCCACCCATCACACCCTGGAGCTCGTAGACACCTCCCCGTCTTTGTCTGGGGGCTGGGACCACATTCCTCCGAGACCCCAAGCTCTGCCCGGGAGTTGAGGCCAGAGCCAGCCAGGGATGGATCCGCAGCTGTGGGCCACAGAGAGGAACGCTGCCGCCGCTGCCGCCAGGTCCCCTGGAGCCGAGAGGGAACGCAATGCAAGCATCCGGACGCATCATCCTCGGAATGCACCGGAAGGACAGACAGCCAGGGTGGCGGCCTCCTCGGGGCGTGGCTGGCCCTGCCCGAGTGCTCTTGAATGCAAAGCGCAGGGACCGAGTGCCTGGCTGGGCCTCCCAGCCACCGCCCAGGGACAGTGCCCTGAGATTGTCCCCCCAGGGCACCAGAGCTCTGTCCCCAAAAGAAAGGGGAAGAGAAGCCAGGTGGCTACAAAATGACATCATCCGCAAGGTGTGACCTGTCCACGTCACAGGAGGGACAGCGAGGGGGAAGGCCTAGGAAGGGACACGTACCCTCCCAGGCCAGCCAGGTGGCAGGAGCCACTCTGTCAGACCAGAGTGTGACCTGGTCCGGGAGCAAAGGGGCTCTGCTTGGCTTGTGCTCCTTGTGCCACTGGGGGTTCCCGGGGGGCTTCCCTGGTGACCGGAAGGCCCGGCCGGGTGGGCGGGGGTCATGGCCATGCTCAGGTCGCGCCCCCACGGGCAGACAGGCAGCCGGACAGAAGCAGGCTGAGCTCACGACTCGCTTATAGACTCGGTTTATTCCTCCCCACCCCATGCTGCGCCCACCGGCCCTCCCCCCAGGGCAGAGCTGCCTGCGCCCCCAATCTCGGGAGCCGGGTGCCCGAAGAAGGCAAGGCGGGGAGGGGGAAAAGAAAGGGGGCAGGCCCCGGCAGGAGGCAGCACCCCTGCGGCCTTACCCCGACACCCCCCCCCAGAGAGGGGAGAAGGAAGAAGCGAGGAGACCCAGGGCTGGCGGTCACATACTCAGACAGCCACAGGACAGAAGGGGGACAGGAGCACGCCCCCTCCCCGGAGATCCCCGGGACGGGACAGCGGGACTGGAGGGACCCCCACCCCCACCCCCAGGGGAGGCATGGCTTCCCCAGGACTCAGGGCGCTGAAGGGCGGGATTGGGGGAGAAAAACAACTTGGGGGTGGAGGAGCCCAGGCAGGGGCCGCCTACAGCTTGGTCAGGTCCAGCTTCAGCTTGTAGGGTGGCAGGCTGTCCTCGTAGGCGTGTGACGGCGGAGGGTACAGGGGCCAGTCCGGCTCCACCAGGAAGCCCTTGTGTTGCTCCAGGGTCAGCGGCTGGGGGGGGGAAGGAAGGAGGCGGGAGGGTGCGAGGAAGTGGGGGGGGGCTGCCGAGCCCCCCCACCTTGGACTTGCCCGATGTCCCGTGGCGAACCAAAGGCCCCTGCCTCCAGGACAGGGACCGGCTTCACCCGGGACCCGGGAGCAGCTCCCTCAGCCTCTTCCCCCCCCCCCCAGCCCGGTGCCGCCCGCCGCCCGCCCCCACCCACCTGGAACTTGAGGTGCTGGCCCGGGGCGGTCACCAGGGTGGAGCAGCTCAGCCAGAGCATGACCAGCACGGACAGGAAGAGGCAGCAGGCCAGGATCCAGCGAGGCAGCCCCGAGCGCCTGCCCGGCCAGCAGCCATCGCTCAGCTCCCCAGCCCCCGCCGGAGCTAGGGGAGCCTCCCCTCCCCCACCCCCATGTCCCACCCCCCAGGGTCCTGCCACCCACCGGGACATGCAGCTGAGGAAGTCATTGTCCTGAGGCTCTTCAGGCTCCACTTTGGCCTTGCTGCTGGTCTTGACTCGGATCTTGGCCTTCCTCACCTTATCCAAGGGGCCTACGGGGTCTGGGAGATGGGCCGCCACTCAGTGCCTCCCCGCCTCTGCCAAGGGGCCACGGTGGCCCCAGAGAAAGAGGGCAGGGCCAGGCGCGGCGGCTCACGCCTGTCATCCCAGCACTCTGGGAGGCCGAAGCGGGAGGATCGCTCGAGGTCAGGAGTTCGAAACCAGCCCGAGAAAGAGTGAGACCCCCGTCCCTACTATAAATAGAAAGAAATTAATTGGACAACTGAAAAAAAATGAGCCGGGCGTGGTGGCGCATGCCTGTAGTCCCAGCTACTCGGGAGGCTGAGGCAGGAGGATCGCTTGAGCCCGGGAGTCTGAGGTTGCTGTGAGCAAGGCTGACGCCACGGCACTCACTCTAGCCCGGGCGACAGAGCGAGACTCTGTCTCAAAAACAGAAACAGAGTGCGACTGTCTCAAAATAAAAAAGATAGAAAGAAGAGAGGCCGGGACCTGGCACATGGACTCCTAGAACGGAGATCGGAGGCCCGGGAGGTGGACTAGGGAACTCCGGAGCGGGACCGCGGACGGCAGGAATTGTGATTTGGGGCCTCCTGCCCTAGAGGACCCCTCCGGGCACTGGGCCGCCCGCGTGAGGAGCCCGGGTCTGGGCTGGACCTTACCCACATGCACCTCCAGGGCCTCAGGGTGGGGTCCCCGCCAGGTCACCTCCACGCGCTGCGGGCGGCCGCCCTGGAGCCCCAGGCTCTCCACCACGGGCTGGGTCTGGCCGGGAGCAAGAGGGCACACAGAGGCTGGTCAGAGGCCCCGCCTGGGCCCCAGGTGGGCTACGGTGTCCAGCCCGGCCCGCTGGGGGGGGGTAGGGAGGACTCCGCTCCGTGGGCTGCGCTTGACGTCAGGGACGCTGCTCTCTGCTGGCGTGGGCCCTGCCACCGGCCTTCAGCTCTCCACGACCCAACGTGGCCCGGGCCAGCCCAACAGAATCACGGGGATTGGCCGAAAGGTGGTCACGTGACCCAGCCGGGGCCAATCGGAGTAAATCCCAGCTGGGTTAAAAGCCCAGAGGGATCGTAATCTAGAGCCTCTGGCATCCACTCTGCTGTCGGGAGAGACAGGATGCCCGGGAATGAAGCCACCGCAGGAAAAAGTAGAGTCAAGGAAGGGGTGGAGGCCGGGCGCGGCGGCTCACGCCTGTCATCCCAGCACTCTGGGAGGCCGAGGCAGGAGGATCGCTCGAGGTCAGGAGCTTGAAAACCAGCCTGAGCAAGAGCGAGACCCCGTCTCTACTATAAATAGAAAGAAATTAATCGGACAACTAAAAATATATAGAAAAAATTAGCCGGGCGTGGTGGCGCATGCCTGGAGTCCCAGCTACTCGGGAGGATCGCTTGAGCCCAGGAGTTGGAGGTTGCTGTGAGCGAGGCTGACGCCACGGCACTCACTCTAGCCCGGGCAACAGAGCGAGACTCTGTCTCAAAAAAAATAAATAATTAATTAATTTTAAAAAAAAGAAAAAAAAAAAGGAAGGGGGTGGAGCCCCTGGATCCAGCTGTGCCTGAAGTTCGCCCACCGTGGCCTTCGCATCCCGTGAGGCGAGGCCCAATGCACCCCCCCCCTCGCCTCCTGACCCTGACCACCCACCCGCCGCTCTGCCGCGGGCCCTGCCAGAGCTCTCACCTGGAACACCACCACCTTCCCGCTGTCAGTCTGCAAGTAGTACGTCCAGGTGGAGGACACGAAGCCCTGGGCTGAGTTGACAAGGTCGTTGCAGAGGGCGGAAAACAAGTCCAGGAGGGAGAGGGCCCCACTCGGAGCTTCCAGGACCTTTCTCTGGTGAGAGGAGGCCCGAGGCACAGAAATGTCATCAAAGTAGGGCATTCACCCACGGGGAGGGGCTGGCAGGTGACAGGCTTTGCCTCAGCGGTTTTGGGCAACAGCGTTTCGCATGACAAAAACCAACCTCACTGCTGCCTTCCGCTGGCTGTGTGCTCTTGGGGAACAGGGTTGCCCTCTCTGAGCTCTAGAATGGGGATGGTTCTCTTCCCTCGTGGGGCTGCCACGAGACAGTGCCTGCTGAGCGCCTGGCACGGCAGACGCTGGTGCGTACTGCCACTACTACTGAAAACGTCACCGTCCTTGTCACTCTCTGAACGGGAAGGCCCGACGGTGGTGGCTTTTCCGAACAGTAAAAGGAAACGAGTGGAGGAACGAGAGCGAATGGATGAGCGAAATGGGCTTTCTGGGGAGTCCCAGTCTGTGGGACTCCCACAGCATCTCATGCCTCAGTTTCCCCCGACGCAGCTTTGCCCGGACTCACTCGCCGGCTGTGACAGGCAGATGTGTGCGTGCTCGGGAGGCTGCCCCTCCCCGAACCTCTCAGTTCTGAGCCCTCCCAGGTGGCAGTGGCCACCTGCTCATCACAGGTGAGGGGCTTAGACCGGCACCTGGCAGCTCTGGTGGCACCTACGATGGCAGAGGCGAGAGGTGGCCACAAGCCCTGGGGGCTTCCAGTCTTGCCTCTGGCCTAGCCCTGCCTACGTGATATCTGGGCAGTTGCCACCCCGGGCACGACCGGCCCCGGTGCCTCCAGGTGGCACGAGGAAGCTGGGACAGGCTGAGTGAGGTCAGCTTGAGCCAGGGTAAGTGCGCGGTGAACGGTGGCTGTTTTCTGTCACCTTGAAAGATGGGGGGGTGTAGTGTGTGTCCCATGTCACAGAGATGGCAGCTGAGGCTGGAGTCGGGACAAGGCTGGAGCACGACCACCCCACAAAGGCTGGGCATGCAGCACGGAGCGGGGGGAGGGACTCTGGCCGGCCGGGAGTGAGGGTTGGGGGGATGCCCACCTTCTGCTCCGGCTCGGGCTCCTCGGGGGGCTGGCTCCAGCAGCCGTGGCTGCAGGCCTGCTGCTCCGTGTCCCTCACGTAGGCTTCCACGCAGGCTGCAGGGCACCAGGGGTTCGCCTGGGGGCAGCCTTTTGAGGGCCACCTTCCCCCCGCCTGCCCCGGCCCACCCGGCCCAGCCCTCACCTGCTTCACACTCGGCCTGGGTGGCGTTGGGCTTGGAGCTCCTGGCCACAAACCGGCAGATGGAGAAGAGGCGGCAGCCGCGCTCGCAGGCGCTGGTCAGCACCGCCCTGTCGCAGGGAGACTCGGAGGGGCCCCCGGGCTCTGCCTGGCGGAGGGGCACCCGGGGCTCTCAGGCCGGGGACGGGGTGGGGACTGGAAGCATGGGGGGGAAGGCAAGGGGAGGTTTGCCCCACCCCCATCCTCCAAATCCAGAGAGATTGGGGTGTGGTTGGGGACACCAGGGACGTCAGTGGGGCTCTTAGAGCTGGGGGGGGACTGGGAGGGGCTGGAGAAGGGAAGGGATGAGGAGGGGCACTGGTGGCGGGAAGGGGGTCCCCCTAAGGCTCCAGGGAGGACGGGGTCGATTGAGAGTGATTCTCAGACCCCAGGAGGAGGAGGAGGAGGGTGGAGGGACACTTAGGTTGTGTCACCTTTGGACCAGGCCTGGCGCGGGGGAGGGGGGTCTGGTCTGATGATGGAAGTAGGGGCGGGTAGCTCTGAGCAGGGAGGGGTAGGTGAGGAGAGAAGAGGACGTGGAGAAGGAGGGACCAGGTGGGGGAACCCCCAGGCGCCAGGGAGGTGGGGGTTGGGCGCCTGAGGGTCTGCCCTGCGCTGGAGAGGACCACCGCCCCCACACCCCGCACTTGATGGCGGGACCCCCAGCGCGTCCCCCGTGGGAGAAGCGCCCCAGTCGCCATCGGAGCGACCCCCGGTCCCCTCCCCCTCCCCCAGCGGGGGGGATCTCCGGATACCCAACCCCTCCCCCACTGGGGGGTCTCTGGATACCCAACCCCTCCCCCACCGGGGGGGGATACCCAACCCCTCCCCCACCGGGGGATCTCTGGATACCCAACCCCTCCCCCACCGGGGGGATCTCTGGATACCCAACCCCTCCCCCACCGGGGGATCTCTGGATACCCAACGCCTCCCCCACCGGGGGATCTCTGGATACCCAACCCCTCCCCCACCGGGGGCCCTTCGGAGAGAGCTGCGTCCCCGGCCCCTCCCCCGGCGGAGGGGCGCGGGTCCCCCAGGCTGGCGCCGCACGCGCCGCGCCTCACCTGCCGCGGGCCCCAGTCGCGGTCGCGGCACCGCAGCTGGCAGCTCTGCGCGTCCCCGAGCTGCGGGGCGAAGGGGTCCCGGGCGGGCGGCGCGGGGGCGGCGGGCGACGTCGCCAGCAGCAGCAGCAGCAGCAGCGGCGGGGGGGGCGGCGGCATCGGCGCCACCGCAGCCATGGCCCGGGCGAGCGCAGGGCGCGGGGACTCGGGCTGGTGCGGGCGGGCGCGGGGGATGCGGCGGCCGCGGCGGGGACCGGGGCGCTGACGTCACCGAGTGAGGCAGCCTGGGAAGGGGGGGCGGGGATGCGGAGAGCGGGCGGGGGCCGGGCGGGGCAGGTGGATTGCGGTCCCCACCATCGGTCCCATCTTGGGGGGGGTGTCCCGTGAGGTCTCCCTGGTAACCGCGGGCGGGGCATCTCCGTCAGCGCTGGGGGTCACAGGAACCGAATAGCGTGACGGGCTGCGAGTGTCTGGTCGCCACCGGTGTCACGGCGGGCTTCGCGGAGGAGGCGGCACCTGAGCCGGCCACGAGGGGAGGGAGGGGGAACAGCCAGGGCCCAGAGGCGGGCGAGAGCTCGCCGTAGGAGAAGGCGGGAGGGCGGCGGGGCGGAGAGAGGTTAGGGCGGCAGGACAGGGCAGGCTTCGGCGCCCAGGTCGGAGGGAGGAGGAACTTGTGCACGGATCGCCTCCTCCAGGAAGCCCTCCAGGCCCCTCCACTGCGCCTTCAGCCTCTTCTCCCTCCGTCCCAGTCCGGATCCAAGGACTGGATCTGGCCCTGGCCCCCAGGCTGGGGGTCTCTCAGCGCAGAGCTTGGCGGGAGGAGACGCAGAGATACGCACGGGGGCAGGGGGAAGGGCGCCTGCCCGAAGTTCTAATTCTCGTGGGAAAACTTGGGGACACAAGGACACGTCTGGCTTCCATAACTGCCACACCCCGCGGTGACGGACTGTAGGACCACGAGCCAAATCTCGGGTTGAGGGGGGGGTCCCCCAGCTTCCTCCCCACCGGAATGGGGGTCCCCTGGCTGGCGCGCCTGGCGCAGGTGCCTCCCGAGGCCGCCCCGCGCCGCCGCCCGCGCGCCCCCCTCCTGCGCCCCGCCCCCGCAGACGGGGCGGCAGCCTCGCAGGGTTGGCGGGTCAGAGGGCGCCGCAGGTTCCGGCCCGGGAGGGGGGGGCCTGGCGCACCCCCTCCCCCGGCCGGCCGCCGCGCTTTCATCTCCGCGGCTCGGGGCCGGCCCCCACGTGGCTTAATCAGGCGCGGCTGTGCCCGGCCACCCCAAACATCTGGATCCCGGCGCGGCCCCTCCCCCGCCCCGCCCCGCCCCGCCCCGCCCCTGCCGGGCTAGGCCGTCGCGACCCGCCGGCGAGGGCCTCCCGCCCGCCGGTTGCGGCGGGAATCGAGCCGGGGAGCCCTGCGCCTAAGCCACCCGCGCCGGGCCCGCCCCTTGGGGGGGGGAACCACCCTGTGTATGGAGAGCCACCCTGTCCCGCATGTCACAGGTGGGGGACTCAGGCTCCCGGGCCCGTGGGCTGAGACAGGATTCAAGCCCGCACATGTTAATTCCAGAGGCCCGCGCGCTCAGCCCCTCCTCAGTGAACGTCCTTCATTCATCCCCAACAAAACACTTCTTGCAGAAGCTGCTTCCTTGCGACAACCTTACGGGAAAGGTACGGGCCACGGTTGTCCTGTTTCCGGATGTGGAAATCTAGGCGCGGAGCGGGAAAGGAGCTCGGCCCAGGTGACTAGAGAGAGAGAGAAGCCCGCAGAGCCCCGCCGACCCGGGAGGGGGGTGCCTTCGGGCGTAAGAGGCGTCCCTTAAAGTGCAATAAGAAAGAGGGACACCCCGCGCCCCTTTTGCAGAAGGGGAAACTGAGGCTGGAGGGGTGGGCCGGGGGCCGGGTCGCCCGAGGGAGAAGAGGGAGAGTTTCATTGTAGCCCACCCGCCCCCCTTTCCGCTCCACGAGGCTGCTTGGGGGGGGAGCGGAAGGAGGACTTGACCCTGGCCCCCCAGGTGAGCCCCCGCGCCCCGCCTGCCGTTCCCGAGGGAGCGGGTCCAGGTGAGGGGCGGGCGGGCCGGCGGGCGGCCAGGGTCGGGTTTCAGGAAATCCGCCGACATTCCTTCGGGGCTTAAGAGGGAAAGTTGACTCGGCGCCGCCCCTCGCCCCCCCACTTCCTACCCCCCGGGGCGGCCTGGCCTGGGGCGGCGGGCGGGGGGCGCCGCGGCCCGCCCGGGCGTGAAGCAGTCAGCCCAGGGCCAGGCGTCCGGGAAGCCGCGGCCGAGGTCAAGGCGGGCAGCGGACAAGCGCCCTTTGTCCCTTGCCGCCCTCGCCGCGACCCTGTTGACCCCCACCCCCAAGCCGGGTGCAGGCCCGGGAGGAGGCGAGGCACCGCGGCGCCTGCCGTTTGCTGACAGTTGGGCGGAAGGAAGGAGGGGAGCGGTTGTCCCC